>CM041777.1:182708828-182743100 GCA_023374045.1 Limonium bicolor | reverse complement strand
AGCTAATCATCACTTTGTTTCTTTTTTACCGTACGTGTAAGTTTAACTTAGTAGTAATAAATTCGTTCGAAAATTAATGAAAACCGAGGTCGACATGTGCATGTCGTCAGAGTGTGTTATAACTATAATGCATGCCCTGATCCCCCCTGGCAGGGTAGGATACGGAGTATATAGTAGGGTAGGGGCGCACCTGTGGTCTCACCGCTCCTCCATATGTTCACAATTTAATAGCTAGGTTGTCTTGACATATCAGGCATAGAGATGCTTCTGTGGAACCGGGAGGAAGGAAGCAAGTGTTTGGTGAAACGAGTTAATTCTTCCTCACTATTCCCCATGAAAAAATTGAATACTTTATCTAAAAATATGAACAAATAGATAAAGGGAGGGATGCTGCTCCACTTGTTGAGTTGAGGCGTGAATAGAATCCAATTGACATTTATGAGCTTTCGGTTTTTTGTCCGGTTGGGTGGTCGTGTTAAACTTCATGAAACTAAAAGAGAGATAAAGATGGGCCTACCTAGTACTACTACTACCCCCTAACATACAGGCCCAACCCTGATAAAAAAAAAAGTTAAAAATTGATTTGACCTGTCCGTTTGATGGTAGGTGGGTCGAATTCCGTTCGCGCAACAAATCCAGAACTTCGAGACGACATTAGATCAGATAACAGCCAACCTTGGCGCGGACGACGTAGCGGGATCCATAGCACGGTGCATGTTCTTTGTCGGGATGGGAATAACGACTATCTTAACAACTACTTGATGCCTAACTACGCGACTAGGAACCAGTACATCCCGATCAGTACGCCAACTTACTGACTAATCAATACCGTCAATATCTCATGGTACGTAACGTAATTAAACTTATTTATTCTTTTAAAGAAATTTATGTTATACTAGTAGTAAATAATAATAAATGTTATCGTGTGTGTGTTTTTGTGATATGCAGAGGTTGTACAATTTGGGAGCGAGGAAGTTCGTGATTGCAGGACTAGGTTTAATGGGATGCATCCCAAGCATACTTGCACAGAGCACAACCGGTCAATGTTCCGATGAAGTGAACCAGTTGGTGCGTCCGTTTAACGCCAACGTCAAGTCGATGCTTAACAGTCTCAATTCGGAGTTACCCGGTGCCAGGTTCACTTACATTGACGTCTCCAACATGTTTCAGGACATAATCACCCGTCCACAGAATTACGGTATTTCTATATATTAATAATCAGCAACACTACTATTTCTTTCTTTTAATTTACCTTTTGTAGTAAATGAATGATCGAATTGATGCATATATATATACAATACACGCATGCAGGGATGAGTGTGGTGAATCGAGGGTGTTGTGGAGTTGGGAGGAACAATGGACAGATCACTTGCTTGCCATTCCAGACACCGTGTGCCAACAGGGCATACGTATTCTGGGACGCGTTTCATCCGACTGAGAAAGTGAATGTTATCATGGGAAGATGGGCTTTCAATGGGGATTCCCAGGTTATTTACCCCGTTAACATACAGCAGCTTGCTACTCTGGATATCTAAACAGATTTATTCCACAGTGCTTTTGATTTCATTCAAGATTGTCCGTCAAACTGTCTGTCTGTCCGTCTTAAAGATGATTAAGAGAGTGTGTGTAGTCAGACAGAGCTAGATTTGTAATTGATTTCAACTGTAATATTAAAAATGGTTTATTGATTTGAATTTCATTTGATGATGATAACATTATCTGATACAGATCAGATATACGCGTAAGGAGCATTAAATTTGGTCTTATAATTTCCATTACTTTTAGCTGCACTGCACATAATAACTACTTACACACTAGTAAGATCAACTCGCCTTCGGCAATGTAAACCCCCCACACAGAGATGATGAGGATGACAACTTAGGGAAGAGAAGAGATATCCATAGTGTTGATTTAGCCATAAAGAGACTACTTAATGTCGTCTTGTACAAATCAATAATGCAGACAATTAAGAAACATCGACTTTAATTGTGTTAAAGTCTTCTTCTTAACAACACACACATACACAATTCAATACAATACAATACCAAAAGAAACGACCAATTTGGAATGATATCAAAGCCTGGCTAACTCCTGAATATTGATGGGGTAAGCATAGGACTTGTCTTGCTCTATGCTGCTATACGCCTTCTTAGCTAAAAGTATGTTAACAGCCTCAGTGGGATGAAAAGCATCCCAGAACAAGAACTCATTCCGATTCTCACATGGATTCTGAAACGGCAAACAAGTGATCTGTCCATTGTTCCTCCCAACTCCACAACACCCCTTATCCATAACCTTGAATCCTATTTTGCATATTTACAGTCCAACAACACCAACCACAAAATCAGAGCATGCTACTATCAATCAATCATTAGTTATCAGTAGGAAAAAATTATTATTACAACTAGTGAGTGAGTTGTGTACCGTATCTAGGTGCGGTGATCAACAGATCCTTAGAACTCTGGAACGAGTCTAGGAAAACAAACTTAGACCCAGGTAATTTCCCTCCATTGAAACCATCCACCATCTTCCTTAACCCGATATTAAACAGATTGATCACGTTGTTTATGTCCTCATTACATTTGCCGCTCTTACCAGTTCCATTGTACCTTGCAAGCTGATACGGTATACACCCAATTGTTCCTATCCCCGTCACTATCACTTTCCTTGCTCCTAGCTCATACAGTGCCTGACAATTATACAAAAACATAACCTTGCGCGTCTAATTTCCATCTGGTTGTCTTGTCAGTGCAAGTAATATTGAATGTTAAAAATGTTTTAAATTACCCTGAGTTGGATATTGTAGTCATGGAGAAGAGAAGCTGCGAATCTTCGAGGTGAGAACTGTGATGAAGTGGAGTAATAATTGGGCATGAAATAGTTGTTAAGGTAGTCGTTGCTCCCCAATCCCGAGTATATTATGCATTTTTTAAGGTAGTCTTGGACGGTGTTGTTGTCTCCTCTCATGTATCTTCTAATCTCGGACACTACTCGTGCGAAGTTGTTCACTTGTTCATTCATTGAAACATGACACCCTGTTTGTTTTACATAAACAATTAGCATATACATATATATCACTTTTAGGAATCATGCAGTAACTTACATTTCAAAATTAATTAAACAAGATTGATTGATTACCAGATTGTTTCCAGTTTCTTCTCTGATTCCAGATGCTCCTGAAGCGAAGTTCACCCCGTACATGACCGCAGGGCCACGGATTCTTGAGTATGGTGGGATGTATTCAGAAAAGCCAAGGAGTACAGCTGCATTGCACAACAGACAACAGCTACCAAGCATTTCAATTGAGAGTTTACAAGATATAAAAGAGAGAATCAATATTATCATGTATATATTGAAGTAATGTTACAGAACATGAAGCTGATGATAGATCCTGCAGATTCCCACTAACCAAGTGCATCAACGAAGGTCAGCCCATTAGTGAAACGGCCAGTGGCACCCTGAGGAAAATCAACTCCATAAGGCATGTAGTTGGCACGTGCAAGCGTGATCATACCATTGTTGTTGCCGTTATCAACCAGTGAGTCACCGAATATGAAGAAGCAAGGTGTCTGAACTTGGTTTTGCCAGCCATCACAGACACCACTAACCAACAGTAACACTGCCAGTATTACCACCACTACTACTGAAGCTGCGGAAGAACTCATCATTCCCATATACAGTACACCACCTCCCACTTCTTACTGTTTATATATACAGCAAGATATATAAGGGGGCAGAATAAGATAGTTTAGGAGAGAAGATTGATCGATCATGGGTTGCACATGAACCGTTTCTTTCTGCTTTATATGTAGCGGTGGATCAGAAGGAATTGGTAAGATTAGAAGCTGGCTGGCTGTCTCTCCCGTGATTTGAGATGCAACCTTGTGGATGTTGAGTGGTTGTGATCATGGGTTGGGATATGGTAGTAGGTACTAGGTAGTACCGATCATTGATCCCCTCGTTATTTTTGATTGCAAATGAAAGACAATTCTGAGAAGAGTGAAATGAGATAGACTACTAGTGGTACTGTGTACGGTACGGCGTACAGATCCAGAAATGTGAAAAAAAAAAAAAAAGTGCACTTTCTTTTCATGTGAGAGTTGGATAGGCAGCAGAGAGGTGAGGTGGGAAGCATGCATTAATATTCATTCTTCCCTAGTTAAGCTTAACGGTACTCTGGCTCCCCCGCGCTACATTCTCAATTACCCAAGAGAACTTTAGCTAATATTTAATTAAAGTGTACTCTATATGACAGGTTACGGGTGAAGTGAAGCATCCCAATGTATTCTGTCGTCCTGTGGAAAGGAATCACTTTCTTTGAAAAAAGGGCTGTAAAGCGCACACATAATTAAGTGGAAATGGAATGAGATTTGAGTGGTGTTGTAAGATCATATCAGTCACACACCAGTAACGAGAATAATGATCACTGGTAGAACAATTAGGCAGGCACAACAAGTATGGGAGGGTACTCTTCGGATAACTCTGATCTTGTGACACTTTGGTATCTGGTAGTATATCAGGCGCCTAGAACTGCCTGAAAAAAATCCTCAGCCAACAAGAAATCCGGGACAAATTCAATCACTTAATCCAGGAAATATATCCCGAAACAACCAATTAGGTGATGTCCATCATCACAATCCTCAGAACGAAACAAAGACGGGCGAAATCTATACCGTTGCCCTCGTCTCGTGATGGGGATTTATATGGTGGTGGTCGTGCAACCTCTTGCTTATGCTGGTTCTCGGTTTCGCCGTGGAGGTTTTCTGTCGCTCCCCCATTCTATATCTCTTCCTCGCGGCCGGAAGCGAAGAGCATTCGTGTTCTGTCGTACCAAAACCCTAACCTCCCCACCCCCAATCGCTCTGTTTAGTCCTTTGCTGTCGCTGTCTTTTTTACTATTCTCAACCGGATTCCACAAGTTCTTCAGTTTCCTGTTTGATTTCTCTTCAGCATTTGGTGAAGTACGCTAACGGGCTACACTCATTACTCATATATACAGTTTATGTTAAGTAATTGTTTTTTTCAAAGAATTGGATTTTCAAATTCGATTGCCTCAGTTACACGCGGGGTGAGAGTTTTCTCCAATCAGTTCAACTCAATGGCCGTCGGGTGGAGACACAAATAGGTACAATGTTTTCTTGCTGCTTCGTTATCACTGTTGTCAGGACTTTTCATATCTGCCTCAAAACAGAGCTTTCCATCAATTTCATGCCCGGTTCGTTATCACTACTTTTCATATTTGCCAAAAAAACTTTCCATCACTTTCATGCCGGTTAGTTTTCACGTTTGTCAATTCGCCCGGTATACTCTCGATCGACATTTTGTTTGTTACCAGACGATCGAGACGATAGTACTCAGTAGTAGAATATGATATCTGGATCGATCAAATCATGCAGTATAGTTGTACAAAACATCATTTCTTTCAGAAAAAAAAAAAGCGCACAATCAATCCGCTTTTTTTTTGCTACTCTGTTTCTCAGAAGAAATAGAAAAAAAAACCGTCTTGTTCATTCAATCACCCAATCAACAATGGCGGGCAAAACGGTGTCCCAGGACTGTCCCTCTGACTGGCACAACAAAATGCCTGAGCCTTGTAACCTCCTCCTTCAAATACCCTTCACACAGAAACGTCTTGGAGAATTTATCCTCAACCACCCTATCCACATCATGCAAGAACACATGCGTCTCCGCTGCCGCATGTTTCTTATTTCTCGCCAGCAACCCAGCCGTGTAAACCGCAGTCATCCGGCCAGGCGTATAATCACTGTACCCAGTCGGCCCATCAACCATGATCAAATCCCACTCCACTTCATACACTCATCCGGCAAATCCTTTAAGGCCAGTTCACACTTACTCTCTCTGGGGTCCACCACTTGACTGCACGGGTTCTTTGTATCTCCGCCGCCACTTGTCGCACGACGGAGAAGCTCATCCGCTTGTTTGACTTGTGTGGTGGTGGAATAGTTGACGTGGCGTGAAACAAGCTGTCCGGGGAATTGTCTCTCCATTTCATCAATCCACATCATGTTCTCTTCGAGGAAGAGTGTGCGCCCCCCGTGGTTAAGACCGATCCACATCAAACTGTCGTAGCCCAGCCCGAATACTAGGAAATTGCACGGGGATTTTAGACGGAGGACGCGCTCGGTGACGGAGATTTCCTCGATGGTCTGTTGTGGTTTGGTGTTTGTGGTGGCGTAGTGGATGAGGATCTGGGATACTGAGGCGGGGAGTTTAGAGGAGGTCAAGCAGTTACTGCTGCTGCTGCGACTAGGATGATCTTGATTTGTGGCTGTGGAATGCGGCTGGTGGGTGTGCTTGTGGTTATTGATTTTTGTTGATGGGTCTGAGAAAGTAGTGGATTTTAGAAAGAAGACGATGAGAAAGAGGGTGATGAAGGTGACGATCGGGAATCTCAATGGGTGGCCTTGCGCCGGCGGCGGCCCTATAGGTACGTTCAGCGACATGCCCAATGGACTGATTAATGTTCTTGTCTTCGTCTCTGTTTCCCAAATTTATACTATCATCATCAGAAGAATTTGGAACGAAGGGGGGCGAATACAAATTACAATAGAGCTGAATTCTTTTCCCAACGGTTGTCGTGGGCCGGGGTCTCTGATTAATTTGTAGTACTAGTCATTTTACCTTTGGTTGGGGGTGGAAGGAGTATGGATCGTGAGTGGGTTGCAACACTGCCATAATTGGCATTTGCTTAATTTCTTCAATAACAAGATTCTATAGCCGGCCAGCAACAAGTCAAAGGAGGGGTGAGCGGGGCGCTGAGCAACATTCCAAGCACGCTTTTTGCTGTAGGAGCAGAGCAGTAGTTTCTTTGGGATACCCTATACAAATCAAGCAAATTACAGTAACCTAGCTTAGAATAGGGAATAGTATTTCATAAGATGAATCCTTGCAGATGTAACCACATTAACACACCTGAGTACACGTGTTGGTGTTGGAGCAACACGTTGCCGGCTGCCTGCCGGGTTACTCGATCAGTGTGGGTCAAATCAATTTTCTGGATTTCGTATTGGAAGAAAAGGAAATCAGAAGACCGACCAATGTGAGTATATGTGGTTCCTGAATCCAGTTAACGGGCCAAGAAGGACCCAACTCAAGATGGACGAATTTGGGCCTCATGTTGACATATCCCCCATCCATGGACTCTGTGTGTACACATAGCCATTAAGCTCGATAGTTCACTGAACTCTTCTCTCGGTTTCTCTCAATATACAAGATTCGATTTCTTCCTTGCTTGTTTTTAATATGGTATCAGAGCAGTGAATTCGTTCCTGCTAAGAAAAGAGAATGAGCGGAGATGAAAAACCAACCGGCGATGGCTCACAAGGGAAGAAGGTGGTGGCCAACCCTCCGACGACGATTGATTCGAACGACCAACTCTGTGTACACGCCACGGAACAACCCGGGCAACCACTCACTACGAAGTTCACCGGAGAAGCTTTCCTTTCCTGGAAATGGGGGATGCGCAGGGCGCTTCGAGCGAAGAACAAGCTAGGGTTCGTGGAAGGAACCGTAACCGGCCCAAACATTCAAGACACTGTATGTTATGCGGCGTGGCAACGGGCGAACTCACTCGTCAGTTCTTGGATAATCTCCTCAGTTGCGCCAAACATCGGACGGCCCATGATGTACTCCGAAGATCCTCAAGAGATTTGGCAGTGATTGTGCAAGCGGTTCGAGAAACAAAATTTAGCCACACTTCACAACGTAAAGGGTCAGATCTACAATCTACGACAAGGTGAGGATACAATTACCGACTACTTTATGAAACTTCGGGAAATATGGGCGGAGTATGAGTCCACCTTGCCACAAGAAGCATGCAATTGTTGTGCCGGCTGCAAGTGGAAAGAACTTCGGGGCAAACGTAAGGAGGAAGAAGAGTTAATACACTTCCTCATGGGTCTGAATAAAGAGTATTTGCACATTCGAAGCCAAATACTTGCCATGAAGGACACGCCAACTTTGGAGGAAGCTTACTCCCTTCTGATTCAAGAGGAAGAGCAACTCGTGAGCCACGAAGCGAAAGACACCGAACAATCAGTAGCTTTGTATTCTAAGGGAATTGATCGAAATTATAACTCAAACAAACAAAGGGGAAGTTCTTCCACCGGAAACCCTAAATTCGCACAGAAAGAAACAGACGGGGAAGTATGTCAATCCTGACAAGAAAGAAATCCCTAAATGTTCAAACTGTGGAAAAGTCGGGCACTCAAGAAACGACTGTTGGTTCTTGATTGGTTTCCCTGGTGGCGAAAACAAGAAATCAAGGGAAGTTCGAGTCAATACCGCAATAGAGGAAGAAGGAAAAAAACAACAATGGAGGAAACCAGAACTCACCAGTTCAAGGCTTGAGTAGCGACCAATTGGAGCAATTAGTCAACTACCTACAGCAGCGGAAATCTTCAACCAAAACCAACACCGAGACGAATTTTGGAGACTTTTCAGGTATTCCTAATTCTAATTTATGTCTCAGTTTCCTGCCCTGCTTGGTATCTGATAATGATCTTGGTTTAGAAAAACTAAGAGATATGTGGATCTTAGACTCGGGAGCTACAGAACATATAAGTGGGAATGTAGATTTGCTTTCAAATCGAAAAACCTTGTCTAAAAATAAGGAAATAACATTACCTGATGGGCATAAAAGGCCTATCCATGAAACAGGAGATCTGATTATGAATGGAATTACATGTCTGAGAAATGTCATGTATGTCAAGTCCTTCAAGTTTAACCTGATTTCCATGAGCAGACTGCTAGAATGGTTGAAACTGCAAATAGTTTTCAGTAATAATTGTTGTATGCTGCATGACTCTGGAACAAATACTTTTTGGAAGTTTGAAAACTTGTTTCTGGATTGTATTTTGCTAATCTGAATGTTTTGTATTCTGCTATTGCTAAGAGGAAAACTAGGACTGTTTTGTACACTAGCCTAGACAGAGAGGATGTAGAAAGGGACCAGCTTAAGAAAATGTCTCTATGGCACCATAGGTTAGGACATATACCTTTGAAGAAAATGTGTTCTATACCAGAACTAGATACATTAGGGAACCCTAATGCTCATCCTCCAATCCTCCCTTGTACTGTGTGCTTCAAGGCTAAAGGTAAAAGAATAAAATTTCCCACTTCAAATATAAAAACCACACAGCCTTTTAAAATGATACATATAGACATATGTGGACCTATGAGATATCAAACAGCAGAAGGACATAAATATTTCTTGACAATCGTAGATGACTACACAAGAGGGACTTGGGTTAGACTCCTCAAACAGAAATCAGAGGCAATGAAAGAAATAAAGAACTTTGTTTTTCTGATTGAAAAACAAATGAACACAGAGATAAAAAGAATAAGGAGTGATAATGCCAAGGAACTAGGGAAATCTTTAGAGGGAGTGGAATTTTATTCACAAAAGGGCATTATTCATCAAACTAGCTGTCCACACACCCCCCAACAAAATGGGGTTGTTGAGAGAAAACAGGGTCATATAATGGAAGTAGCAAGAGCCCTTCTCTTCCAATCTGGTTTGGAAAAAAGTTTCTGGGGATATTGTGTAGAACAATCTGTTTATTTAATAAATAGAATTCCTAGTAAAATCTTGAACAACCAAACCCCTTTTGAGAAACTGTTCTACCTAAAACCAGATTACCATGAATTGAGAACCTTTGGCTGTTTGTGTTACATCACAAACATAGAACCAACCAGAGGAAAACTGGATTCTCGATCCCTCCCTTGTATTTACCTTGGAAATTGTAAGAATACAAAAGGAGCTAGAGTCTTGTCCTTAGAAGAAAAAACTCTCAAGATCAGCCGTGACATTACCTTCTTTGAGCATATTTATCCTTTGAGAGAGAAAGAATGGAGAGATCTTTACTACAACAAGAATGTAGAAACAGACAGTCCTTTTACTTCCCCTACAAACCAAATCACTGAAGATGACAACCTTTTAGATCTGAACACTGATATCAGAGAGGAAAGTAATAACCAGGACAATGTTGAGGAAGAAATAACCCCTGATCAGAATATTCAACCCACAGAAACTGGAGCCCCTGATCAGAATATTCAACCCACAGAAACTGTGGCCCTTAGGAGGTCCAACAGAACTCACAAAGCCCTAACAAAATATGATGACTACATTTGCTCTTTAACCCATAGCAACAGGGATCCCTTTTCAGTCATCCTTCCAGAAAGGTTAAGTCAAGAAAATCAAAACAATTCCCCTTTTTCTGTCATAGAAACTCTTACTGATTTCATACCAAATCAGACTATCCTCTCCTGCTCCCTTCCACAAAATGCCAACATTTTTCTTGACAAACTCCAAAATCTAGGAGAACCGTTCCAATTACAAGAATACTAGTAGAGATCCCAGGTGGGTTAAGGCAATGACCGAAGAATTTGAGGCTCTTAAACTAAACAATACATGGACAATTGTAGATCTCCCTAAAGGAAAAAACCCATTAGTTGCAAGTGGGTATATAAAACACAACTGAAAGCCGACGGAAGCCCGGAGAGATTTAAAGCTAGGCTGGTTGTGAGGGGATTCACTCAAAAACAAGGTTTAGACTACAAGGAAACCTTTTCCCCGGTAGTAAAACACACAACAATAAGGGCCCTTGTAATTATGGCTGTTAAGAAAGGGTGGGTTCTTGATCAGCTTGATGTGAACAATGCATTTCTTCATGGAGATATCCATGAAGATGTGTATATGTCAATACCCGAGGGCCTCAAACTACATGGAGAGAATAAAGTTTGCAAATTAAACAAGTCCATTTACGGACTAAAGTAAGCCTCAAGACAATGGTATGAGAGGCTTGCTAAGTTCCTAAAGGATTTAGGTTTTCATCACTCCCAAAATGATCACTCCCTTTTCATTAGAAGAAACAAAACCAACATCACCCTCCTAGGGATTTATGTTGATGACATTCTGATTGTTGGAAACAACACAGGATATAAAAACTCTGAAAAAACAACTTGATAAAGAGTTTAAGATCAAAGATTTGGGTAGACTCAATTACTTTCTTGGCATGGAATTTCTTGACATAGGGGGAGTGATTATGTCTCAAAGAAAGTATTCAAATCAAATCATTAAAGATTTTAATATGGAAGAATCCAGAACAGCGGTTTCACCTCTACCTGTAAACTTGAAACTGCACCATGATTCTGGACATAAACTTGAAAACCCTACAGTATATAGGACCTTAGTAGGAAAGCTCAATTTCCTTACCAACACTAGGCCTGATCTCGGTTATGCAGTCCAATATCTTAGCCGGTTTTTACAGTCACCAACCCACAGAGCACTTAAAAGATGCCTATCATACACTAGCATACATAAAAGGGACTTCAGGTTTTGGGCTGTTTTTCAGTAAGAAAGATAATTTTGATTTGGTTGCTTACTGCGACTCAGATTGGGCTTCATGCCCAATCACAAGAAGATCAGTGTCAGGTTATTACATTATGCTTGGTGGATGCCCTCTGAGTTGGAAATCAAAGAAACAGGTTTCAGTTTCTCTATCCTCTGTAGAAGCAGAGTATAGAGCAATGAGGCAAGTCACCAGTGAACTCAGCTGGCTGAGTAGACTACTCAATGAGATAGGTATTACAAACATCACCCCTATCCCCTTAAACTGTGATAATCTTGCAGCTGTACATATAGAAAAAAATCCGGTTTCTCACGAACGCACAAAGCACATCGAACTCGATTGTCACTTTGTGCGTGAGAAACTTCAAGAAGGATTAATCCATGTAAAATATGTACCCAGCAAGAGTCAACTCGCCGATATAATGACCAAGGCACTCTCAGGTAAGGATTATCAAACTCTGTTTAACTCTTTGGGCTTGCAGGAATGTAAAGAAAGTGGTTGACATTACACAGGAGCAAAAGCACAACACATACAGTACGCGTTATGCTTTTGAGGGGGGTATTACATTACACTGCTCTAGTTTGTATTCTAGGATTTGGGTTGCATATGTAATTTTCCTTTTCTCTAGAGTGTATCTAGGACATGTTGTAATTACACCCGGTCTGATTTTCCTAATCAGGAACTTATTCCAGGACCGGCCCCCTCTGTAATTCCCTTTTCCTCTTATATCCTATTCACTGTACACAGAGCCATTAAGCTCGATAGTTCAGTGAACTCTTCTCTCGGTTTCTCTCAATATACAAGATTCGATTTCTTCTTCTTGCTTGTTTTTTAATAGATTTCCAACCCCCCAACCTCCAAAAAAAAAAAGAAAAAGAAAAAGAAAGAAAGAGATCATCGCCCATGGCCCATGGCCCATGCCCAAGTAGAATTAATCAGCTGAGTTGTTACAAATTGAAATCTCCGGGTGGGTCAAACTGGTAGCCGTAGATCGGTAAGGAGGTACCGGCCGGCTAAGATTACGCTACAATTAATTCCTATCTACATATGCTACTATTGTCATTCATCTACCTCTGAAAATAACCAATTGATCCGACATTATTCTCTTCCTGTTGTCATTCAGTCCCCTAATTTATTTATTTAAAAAAAAAGTCCCCTAATTTATTAGTCACACAAGTCTTCAAAGCTAATTATTGTAAGGACACATTTTGCAACCTTATTTATTCCGAGCTGGCCAGAATTTGACCACTCACTCGCTCCGGTCTACATTCTTTTCGACCCCGGGACAGGTGTTTGATTGATATCAAACCGAATTGGACTGAGGCGGTAGAGCCTTGGGGCATACGACAAGCCCAAGCTATTTTCCACCCACTTTTAGTCCTCAACGATTGCCGAATCTTGTCAGGTTCTCTGGCATCACAACGTGCCAAGCCCCACCTCATGACATGACCTACATATCAGCCCCTATGTTTTTGTCCAAATAGAGGAAAATAGAGGAAACAAAAGAGGACACTCGAGACATATTTATGAGTTATGACATCAGAAAATGTTCACTTATAGTGCGTGCAATTTTAGCTCAAATTAGATCAATAGTTAATTGTCAGGTTTCACGATCATGGTAGAAAAATTTGGATCGACATTCTTTTCTGGCAAATGATTCTGAAGCTATAAGTAGACAAATCAGATATTATTGTTGTTGATCTTTCCTATATAATAGGTTGTCTTCTTGACTTGATAAAATTTAGATAATTTGGTGGTTAAAATACTTACCATAAAAGAAAAGAAAAAAGTGAGAGCCGTGAAAAATATAACAGAACAAAATCAAAACTAGAATAAAAGTGGGAAATGAGATAGAGAAGAAAAAACAAGTCAATGTCGATATGTGTCATTTAGAGTGTTAATTGCAGTCGCTATTCAACCTCTTGATGCCCCATCTACCTACTTCATCAATCCGCTTTACAACTACCATCACACATATTGTACACCTCCCAAATCACAAACCAATTCATCCTAGCTAGGAGAAACAAAAGATTAATAACTTGTTCGATCCAACACAACTCAACACCCAAAAAGTGAAAGGATTTTAAAACAAAAGAATCATGAAAAAAACGCCTAATTCAGTGAACTGTAAAAAAAAATCTAATTAACTAAGAGAAAAGCTTGTATTTCTTGGAGGAGATTATGATCTGACGCATTCCTCCAATTGGTGCAAAAAAGGTGATAACCAGTCCTATGATTATACATACCTGAATTGAAACACGTGAAAGTTTGTTAATAATACTGTAGGTGAATATACAGATTGATCTGTCTAAACTTACTCCTGGACTACCGTGTAATAATTCAGAAAGGTCTTAATTAATCAAGTACTTACATAGCATGCCAGCCAGTGTTTACTCCATCGCTTTGGCTTTCTCAAAGAGAGCCACATCATGCAAGGAAGCTGAAATCAGGTCATCATATCACCCAAGCGGAAAGTTAATTGGTTTATACTAACGAATCACCAAACATGTTTATCTATAAACTAACTAGGTATATTGGATTAGGGTTTGAGTAAGACTCACAAAGTAGGATGTTGAAGTGTAGGCCAAGCCTCCGCAAAAGCCAAGCAATCCCCCGAAGAAAGGAAACATGATTCCGGTTAATGAAGTGAGGACTGAAAATACAAAAGCATATATTATCATCAAAAGAGCAGTAATAACGAAATATCCTTATTTATTGAACATTAAAAGATGATCAACTTACCTACATATATGCTTCGTGCCCAGAAACGTAGAGTAAAACAAGGTTTAAATTTCCAGGTGTTCACTAAACATGACTCCAGACAATCAAATACCGGCATAGCAAACACCTGGTAACTTCCGAGAACATGGATGAACACCATTAAATTCGCAGCAGCAATCAACCCAGCAGGTTTCTCAAGTGAGATAAGAATATCATCCTCAACTTTATTACCAAAAGCCCAAAACCCAGCAATAGCAACCGAGAAGTAACACAAACCAACAATAATGTATGCCCAGACAGCACCTTTCCACATCGGTTTCTTAGACGGTTTCTCAGGCGTAGAAGGAATTGTAGCTTGAATCTCCAACACCACACTATGCGCCGCAAACGCGAATGCAATTGTCCCTAACGCATTGAACACATCAAAAGTTTTCCCTGCGACAGTATGTGACCGGACGCCGTAATCAATCTCCTGGTTATACTTCTTGGCGTGGAGTCCGTGGATGGTGGACGCCACAAAAGCTATCATGGAGTAGAGGCATGACATTAGGGCAGCGAAGAAAGAGATCATTTTCAAGTCGTTGAAGTTTGGGATTTGTGAGAGGCAGAGTTGCATCACTGAGAAGGCGACAAGAAAGTAGGTTTCTCTGGTGGTGGTTAATTCTTTTGGGAAGAGTAAGTCGAAGAATTTCTTCAAGGATTTGCCGCCAGTGACGACGTAGACAATGTCGGTTGCGACTTGTACCATCATCTGCTGGGGCATTACGAACCAGTACCCGTATTTGGGTCCGAACGCGTGCATTCCTAGCTCCGGGTAACGGTCGAATCTTTTTCCGGGTACGTCTTCGTGAAGCTCTACTAATTGCCAGAGAGAGTAGAATGTCACCAGCCATGACAGGGCGATTACTGAGACTCCAGGAATCCTGTGCATGGAAAATATCGAATTAATTGAAGAAAATTAATCGGGCGGAATTGGAATCAGGTTTAGGCCCTATTGATAACTGCTTTTATTATAATTAAGACTTTCACCATTTATTAAAATAAAAAGGATAATTCACGATATACCCCGGTTTTCTTTCGTAATTCACAATATACACCTATAGTTTTTGTAATTCAACTTTAAACATGCTTAAATGTTGTCCAAAATTGATAAAACTTTACATGGACGATGCTAAAGTGTTATATTTTGATCCAATTCCAAATTTGAAGTTTTTTAAGCTCACGTGTGACCTGTGGGACACGTGAGCTTAAAAAACTTTCATCAATTTTGATATTGGACAAAATATAACACTTTAGCATCGTCTATGTAAAGTTTCATCAATTTTGGACAACATTTAAGCATGTTTAAAGTTGAATTATGAAAAACACAGGGGTATATTGTGAATTACGAAAGAAAACAGGGGTATATCGTCAATTTTCCCAAATAAAAAAAATCTAGTGGAAAAGGCGGATATGGTAATCCCCGTTCTTATTAAAACTTTTCTAAAAAATCTAATGGAAAAAAACATAGTAAGGAAAAAAGTACCTAAACTTACACCAAGTCAAAGACAACCACAATAAGAGAACATTATAGGAAGGACAATGGCTAAAGTTAAATTACAATCCAACACTCCAATCACTCAACTAGCAACCTCAAAAACATCCGATGTACGCAAACCTCATTCCTTGTCCACGAAACCGGACTCACTCCCGACAGCTACACCCACAACAAGAGTGTGGTGATGAGAGAGTGGAACGTTCAAGCAGAAAACCCACCGCGAGTGCAGATTCTTCTTGATCCAGCCGCACACAATCTTCAGGCCATCCGCATTATATCAAAATTATAGAAACCTTATCTCTCTTTTGACCAATGATGCCTTTTTGACGAAGGCCGGTTTCCTTACTTATCTACAATACTAGTATTTCCTTGCCCACTAACATTGATTGTTTACCTGCAATCGTTAATAATTAGTGATAGGTTCTTTCTTGCTTGAAACTCGTCTGATATTTCGCATCAAATTCTTGATACATTATACTGAGAATCTCTTCTATTTCAGTATCAGCATTGCAATTGTCGTCTGGATTCCTGACAGCTGTTTGATTAACTCTCTCTTGGCTCATATCCTTTGTTTGCTGTGAGATAAGGAAATTGGAACAATTTCATTGGTATCTACAAAATTCCATATCTGGGTGGATTCTTCCAACTGCTTTGTCAAGTCCATTGTCATAACCTGGGACTATAGCCATTCTCCCACGATGTCCAGGTGTGTCCTTCAATAATTCTAGTGGCCTAGGGATGTACGATTCCCCTAGCCATTCCATGGGAATTTCCACACGGGTTCAGTGAGGAACCATCATTAGGCCTTCCAACTTTTTTCTTCTTGGCGCTTCACTACTGCGTAACTTGAGTGAGCCATCTGAATAATGCAGGAATCAACCTGGGTCACCAGCTTCTTGAGTGAGCCATCTAAATAATGCTAGGGGTCACCAACTTCAAAGGACCGGCAAATTCAACAATGCAAACAGGAAAAGTTGGTCTTCAATGTTGACCATAATTTTCATATTGGTGAGCCTTAAGCTCGTAGTTTCAACTTGAGCTTTTATTTCTACGTTTTCATAAATCTCTTCATCATCTAAGTCAACATTGATTACATCTCCCACAAGTTTAGCAATTTTGGCTACATTTTTCTTGTTCCAAAGCATTTAGCGGAACTCCTCTGATGAAGATCCTTGCTTTCCTTTTTTTATTTGGTCCATAATATACCATCTTCTGAGTCTGATTCCATTTCACTTCTCCCTTTTTGTTTCTGGATGGAACTTCAACATTCTCAGCTTCTGTTACAGTGTTGAAAACCATGAAGAATGTGGGACATGAGAATGCCAAAATCCCCATCATATTTTGTCACTTCTCTTGGAAGAAGTCAAGCGCTTCTTTTATGGTTTTGTCGTATCCCAGAGTTGCAACTATACGTTTTGACATGTCGTCTCTTATTTTCTTTATCTGGTTGCATAGATAATGATAGCCTTGACATAATATCTTCATATGACTTCCTCGTGGTATTTCGAATGTTAAATTGCTTTGATTGTTGGCTCTTTACCTTCCACATTTGTTTTGCTTGTTGGCGGCGAGATCTATCTCTCCTCCCTTGATATTTCATTCTCATTTTTATCCGGAGACCATTGAATATTTCCCATTCAAAGAGTTCATTGCATACCTTGCATTGTTCACACTACCAAAGTTGGAAAAGGCATAAATGGTTTCAGTCCCCTTCCGTTTCTTTCGGCATAAGAATAGCCGAAGGACATGGGCCTTTCGCTCTAACAATGCTCCTAGCTGAAAGGTCGGGGTGTTGTGCTAGATGTTGTTGATGAAGACTGTGGTACGGAGACCTTCCTTGACCTTCTACGGAGAGAGGGGTTGTGGTTAATTGAGCAGCTCCTTCGAGCATCTTGAGACTTATACCCTCCTTGGCGCTGGCGGTGGTTGAACCCTTTGTCACCCTGGTATCGAAAGGAATGACCATCACATAAACAACGTCTACCATGATCTCTCAAGCTCCAACTAGACTGGAAATATCAAAGCGCTCTCTGATTTGAATCTGAGAGTGAGGAATGGCTCACAAAAATGTGCAGCTTGGGTAGCAAGGAAACAGGAAAAGTGACCGAATAGCTGATTGAGAAATTGGGGGAGAAAATGGGGAGAGATTTGAGAGGTGGTGGCTATGTGAAGGGCGGAATTAGACGTTGTTAGTGAAGGGGAAGATGAACAAAGAAGAGAGCACGGGGGCAGGGGAGCGGGAAAGGATACGAACAATCACCAAAAGCTTCATTTTTGGGTATAAGCTAATAACTGATGTTAGTTATCAACTGAAATTACAAAAAATAGTTTATGCTCTCTCCTCTAACCGAACCCCCAACCTCAACCCAAAAGCATCGCCACCACCTCGTACACCATGCCTATCCACCTGCCACCGCATCTAAAACCTCAAGCCCATCCAAAGTTCCCAACCAAAGCACCACAAACTCAATTATTCCTTAACACCCAGCTACACAAAAAGCCAAGCACCATAAAACTTGACCGCACCATCACCCAGACACACATCCAAATACCAATTGTAGCGGTACACCTTGACCATTAGTGATCAAAACGTGCAAAGTGAACGAAGGGTGGAGACACGTTCAAACCCATATGGTGAGACAACGAGACCTTGACAGAAACAAGAGGGAAGACTAGAGGAACAACTCTAGAGGGAGAAACCAGGGAAGGCCATATAGTAACTATGGAGGATGGAACAGGAGGCAAGGAGGATATGGTAAATGGAGTTATAGATACATACAGGACCGAAGGGGTAGGCACAACGCTGGCAATAAAAGATACACGTGAGCTAGAAACCACAACAACAATGGTAGAAGAAAAATCCGGCCTTTAAACGAGATGCTCTAGCTACGGTATATGTGGACAACATCAGTCGTCAAGTCACAGAATACCAGCTAGGTAGGCTGGTCCGAAGATTCACCCAGTGGAGTTGATTTTTCATTAGTAGTAAGGAAAGAAAGAATAACAACAACGCTTGTGCTTTCATCATGGTGGTTTGTAATGTAAGAGAAGCTAGAAATATGATTTGAGGATTGAATGACTAGATTATCAATGGAACCAGAATGAGGGTCGAGATGGAGTTTCTAGGGCATACAAGTGATGGTGGGCAACATGCTAGAGACGTATGTAAAAGTCGGAACAATGGTGCAGTAATCACAAAAAGAGACAACGACCATGCCATCTCAAGGTTGTCTATTAGATTAAACACATAAAGAAATGAAAAAACTTGAGAAAGTGTGTAGTCGCTACCCACAAAGAAGAGAAGAATGCAAAAGAGGCACTAGAACTTCTGCACAATCGATGACCTAATATAGCAGGAATCCTGGCCTTTTCTAGACGAAAATTCCGTATGGTCTTTAATTTGGCAGGTGAAGCAAAAGAAGTTGAATCATCAGCAAGATGTAGGGGAGAACAAATTTATGGGATTGGACTAAGAAGTTGGAAGACATACGATCAAGTAGAGAAGAGAAAGACATGGACGAAGAGTATCATTACATGCATGGAACAAGAAGAATGTAGCAAAAATAGCACAAATGTGGGTGATGTTATCAAAATAGAGGAGGACATTACTGAAATTGTGGAAAATTCAGAAATCAGAACCCAGGTTAAGACATCCGCGCTGCATTTCATCAATTGGAAAGTCTTGGTTCAGGTTGAGGAGCAAAACTTTACGTTAACCATTGTTGAAGCAACCGTGCCGGTGACTGGAAAAGGTAGAAACAATAGAGGCAAGTATCATTCAATTACACAATAGAATAGGAGGCATTCGAATGGACAAGGATCTCAAAATGGGAGACCCACAGAGTTCCAAGACAATGATAATAATGTTGTGTTGGGTAACTCAAAAAGGGGGCAACTAAGTGAAAACAAAGGTGTTGAACAGGCTGCGTTGTTTCTCGAGGCAAACTTAGAAGCCGATAGAATAATTGAAAACTGGCTAATATCGATGATAGCAGGTCACGACGGGACCTACCAATAGAATTATGGAATTATGAATACACAGGCTTACACAGCAGATCCCAATGCTACCAGGGGATTAACTGCCGCGGTAACAGAAGGTCATGAGTGGGTGAGTTATCTTCATGAGTGGGTGATGACCGTTTCGGAGGAGATGGCTAGTCTAGTGTTTCATGTGTTTATATTCTATAATTTTCAGCCGCTGGATAGGAATACTTATTACCTTAGGGTAGATGAAGGAGAAGAAGGCCGTTTGTCAGGCCCTCCAAGAGGACGACTCCTTCGAGCTTTAATTTCAAGGTGAAGAGTTCTTGCTTGCTAATATTGTCTGAATAACAGAGTTGGGAGTATGGAGATGGAATTTTTGACAAATGCCTAGATTAGGACCCCCAATTATGTTGTTTTGGTGATGTATGTGTGGGGAAAAAGCACTGTATCTCTGCCTGCGGCGGCAGTATTTCGTATCTTCGTATAAATAATCTAATTATCTAAAAAAATGTACATGAAACATTTAGAGAGAAAAATAAACGGTAAACTCCCAAAAGAATGAGGTGTTATAATGTTTACATATGTACCAAGTAAGCTGTGAGACTGCGAACGGCAAGCCGAGAACTCCAGCCCCAACCATGGCTGTGACATTGTGGAAAGCGGAGTAGTACCATTTGGCTTTCCTTGATGCGGTGATGGGCAACCAATTGTTCACGTCGACTGCGCTCTCGCCTCCTTGGTTTGACCTCTCATTATTGTCATTTTCCTATAAGATCATTATCAAACAAAGAGATTCAGATCATTCGTATCAGTTACTATTAAAGCATATCGCTAGCAAGGAGATGCATATTCCAACTTACAATGTCGGGCATTATTGTCGATTGATGAGGGCAAGATTTATATTGGCCGTGTCAGATTTTAAAAACACAATTTCACAGTCAGAGAACAGCGCTTCTGATCTCTCGTTTTTTTCAGTGGAAAAAGTGTATACCTCTGATGATAAGGGATCGATTCTTTAGGTAAAGTGGGGAGTGGCCAACAAGGAGGGAATTGAAAGAAGGGTTTGAATTATCTAATGACAGCAGACGGAGAGTAGGGTTTGTGGATTTTAGATGGTGTAAAATGCTGAAAAATAGCCTAGAATAGTGAGATTAGTTGAACTGGTCTTAGTTCAATCTCAACCAAATAACAGTTTTTTTTTTTTTGATAATTTCTCAACCAAATAACAGTTGGCTAGCTACAAGGGATCTGCTACTTAAAATACGGTGGGAATATATAAGATCTTGTTTGATGAGTTAATATAAATGGATAAGGATCTACTGTCTTATCCTTTTCAAATAAAAAAAGGGGAAAAAAAGATTCATGTACTCTTTTATCTTAATCCTAGGATGGATCTGCCCAAAAAGGTACTACTAACTATCCTGTTTTCCCAATGCGTCACTTCGCATTCAATTTGACACTTTGCATGCATGCTCGTGGTTCCGTCCCTAATTGATTTTCTTGTTTGCTTTTTGACACGTTTTTCCACTTCAATATTAAACATATAAGATAATATAATTTTATAAAATAAATTTCTATAACATATAGTTTTTCACATAAGGATTCCATTGTAATACTTAGATTTATAAAATTATGTTATCTTACATGTTAAATATTGAAGTCAAATGACATGCCTAAATAGTAAAGGGGAAGGTCAATTGGGGATGGAGGGAGTATATAGAAAGAAGTTATTATTGGCTTGATGTCACCTTAATTATTTTGGTCACTTGAGCTCTTTTTTTTTTCGTAACTACTTTTTTTGTTAACTACGATCATATATTGACATGATCCATCTTTCACACCTAAAGTCACTACAAAATGGCTTAGGCACTTCAGCCCCTGGTTTCTGTGGACTAAGGACTAAATTTCATTTTATGGATTAAAAGAGGAAGTATTCTAATAGTTAATTACTTTCGTGACATTTTTATTTATTTTAAATGAAAAATAAATATGTAGATCTACCTAGATCTAATAAAACTAGTCTTCATTAATTATGGTGACTTTTCCCTTCCCTTACAAAATTGAATTACTAAAATCATTTGTAACTATCCTTCAATGATTACATTTGCCGCTCAAGTATCTCACTTTTCACCCCTCGATTTTCATTCTCATTCTGGCTCATTCTAATTCCTTCATTTATCAATATTCATCTTCATTTTCTTCCTTCATTTACCAAAATTCATCTTTAATTTCTCTATGAATTTAATGCCAACACCATCTATTCGACTAACAAACGAGGTTCTCGCTGTCCACTTCAAATGTGCGCTGCTTCGTAGGTAATATTTTGTTACTTCTCATCCTGAACTAAATATTTTTTCTCTATCCCTACCCAACATGGATGTTTCTTCTCATCACTACTCTTTCTACTCCTCTGAATCCATTCTGTCTGCTCATCTTGTGACCTCCTGCTTTATTGTGATTTATATTTTATTGTGTGATTGTGTTTCTAATTTGTAGTTGCGAAAAAATTAAGTGCGAATGGACTTGGATCAGCACATTGCGAAGACCAAATCGAAAAGAAAGACAATGATGAGTAGTTTCTAGTGTACAAACCTATATAAATAAGACTTGGATATGTCAATGTCTCATTTATAAATAAAGTATTCGACTGTTTAGATAATAAGTATACAAATCTATATAAATTATGTATAGGAATGCATAAATATTGTGGATATGATTGTTTATATTAAGTGTACAAAGATAGATCTATAAAGTAGCCTAGATATATAAAATATTTGAATGTTGATATATAAAGTGTATAAATAGTGATTTATAAAGTGTACAAATGTTAATATTTAAAGTATACAAATATTGATATGTAAAGGTATATGAATGTTTGTGTAAACGACCTTTACTTAAGTATATGAGTCTAAATGAAATACTCATATATTTTGGGCTAGGAATATCATGTTAAGTCAATTGTGACGAGTCTTTTATACAATCAAGTATAGCTTACATTGGGTAAATATTGATTTAGACAAATTAGTAACTTGGTGGCTGATATCTTGAGTAGGAAGAGAAGCCACTCAGTGAATTCTATGTGGGTTCTTCTAGATGAGTTAGTTCGTGACTTCCAGAAGCTGAATCTGGAGGTAATGGAGTCAGAAGGCGTTGATCGAGGAGTGAGACTGTTCAATATGAGTGTCATTTCTGACATTTGTGGAGAGATCATTAAGGGACAACCAGGTGATGTAAGGTTGGAGAGAATTTGAGAAAAGATGAAGGGCGTAAAGTAGTTGGCTTTGCAGTTCAAAGTGACGAGAGCCTCATATTTTAGGGTAAATGGTGTGTGTCACAAAAGTGTGTCGTGGTGAAAGAGAAATTGATGAGGGAAGCCCATAGCTTACCCTATTCAGTTCACCCAGGGGGTGATAAGTTGTAAAAGGATCTGAAGAAGCAGTTTTGGTGGCCTAAGATGAAGAGAGAAGTGGCTAAATTTGTGTCTAGGTGCCTTACTTGTCAAAAAGTGAAGTTTGAACATAAGAGAATGAGAGGATTGCTTCAACCTTTCGATGTTCCTAAGTGGAAATGGGATCGATTGCCATGGACTTTGTGGTTGGATTACCGCCAGGTGGAGTTAACCAGATATGGGTAATTGTGGATCGACTTACCAACACTACTAGATTTATACCCATGAAGAGTACTTGGTCAATGAGTCAGTTAGTGGACGCCTATATTAAGAATGTGGTGAGATATCATGTGTGCGTGTATAATGGATTTCCAAGGTTCTTGGACAGATATGTTACACTTGGTGGAGTTCTCATATAATAAGAGTTACCATGCTAGTATTAAGATGGCACCTTATGAACCCTTGTATGGGAGGAAGCGTATGACCCCGTTATGCTGGAGTGACATCAGTGAGACAGTGGTGTTGGGACCTCAGTTGATAGAGGAAACCATGGAGGAGGTTAGAGTTATTCAAAGTCGAATGAAGGCAGCTCAGGACAGACACAAATCTTATGCAGACCTGAAGCGAAGCCCGGTGGAATTTGAGGTGGGAGATAAGGTATTCCTGAAGGTGTCTCCTGTCAGGGGGGTAACCAGATTCGAGAAGAAAGGAAAGTTAAGTCCCAAGTACGTAGGACCTTAAGAAGTTCTATAGAGAATTGGGAAGGTAGCTTACAGATTGGTGCTTCCCGGTGAGCTGGAAAAGGTGCATAATGTTTTCCATGTGTTTTAACTGAAGAGATACATCTCTGATCCTTCACATATATTATAGTCGGAGGTGTTGGAGTTGGAGTAGAATCTGTCATACGAAGAGTATCCCATCAAAGTCCTCGACTCAAAGACTAGGGAGACCCAATTGAAGTCCACCCGAATGGTCGAGATTTTATGGTCTAATCATGGGACAAAAGAGGCAACGTGGGAGGTTGAGGAAGAGATGAAGAATAAATATCCGCAACTCTTCAAGCAGGTAACAGTTTAAAAATTGAGTTCAACATTTGGGGTTATATGGATTGCAACTTGAACACCCTAAGGGACAGGAATGGATACAATTCTAATGAAAGGTTGAAGACTTGAGATTAGTTGGTTGGGTTTCAACTTTGAGGGTAAAGCTTTCTTTTAAGGGGGAAGTGATGAAATACCCGTATATTTTGGGTTAGGAATATCATGTTAAATCAATCATTACGAGAATTTTATACAATCAAGTATAGTTTACATCGGGTAAATATTGAGTTAGACAAATTAGTAAACGGGCCCAGGAAAAAAAATCAATTATTTTACTCTCTTCTTCTAAATTAATTATTTTAATATGTTCCTTTCCTTTAGGGACATTCTTATCTCCTTCTAAAATAATTATGTTCATTCTTATCTTCTTCTAAATTAATTATCTCATTTTACTTCTTATCTTTTCCCGAATTAATTTATTATATTCTTTCCTTTCCTTAAAGTAATCTATTACGTTCATCCTTATCCTCTAAATTAATTATCTTATTTTATCTCTTCCCTTTTTCTAAATTGATTATCCTACAATAATTCTTTCCCTTTTTAAAACTCATTATTTAATTATATTCCTTCTTTGTTTAAAGTAATATATTCTATTTATACCCTCTCCCTTCTCCATCTTCCTCATGGACTGTCACGACCCTTTACACTATTCCTCTCACAATAGCATACTTCCTCTTCTCCCTCTGTTTTCTTCGCACTTTTCTTCCCTGGTGCAAATCTAGAGTCTCTGGAAAGGTAAGGTTTACTACGTAGCTAAGGGTAAGATGTCGTCTATTTCTAGTTGTGAATTGGTGAGTTTTTGAATGGTGAGTTTTTGAATGGTGAGTTTTTGTAATCTTAGATCCCGAATTCATTGACAGGAGATATCTGTGAATCTGTCTGAGCCTTTCTAGTGGTGGAGCGTGAGACCAGGTAAATTTTTGTGCTCATAATTGATTGACTGTGTGGAATGTTGATGATTTATTCTTAATTTTGAAACCCTAATTTGAGAATTTGAAATTTGGGAATTTATTCCCCCAAGCCATTGTGAATTGAAGGTTTATGATTTTACAAACTTGAGGAAATGGTTATCGATTTGGGAGACTTTCACTGGAACGGTTGCATTAATGGTACCGGTTGGTACTCCGTGTAAATTTGTTGGTACCTTTGGTACTCCGTGTAAATATATTGTACTTTGTACCCCGTGTATATATTTATTTGCGCTACAAACAGTGAAACGCAGTTAAACTCTATGATCTACTCATCTAATCAAAGGCTGGTGGGGGTGTGTACACTTAAGGACTTAGGGTGAGGTGATATTATTATTGCAGCCCCATATTGGGTGTCCGTTCGTGTATAAGTTGTGATTGGTTCCTAGTGGAAGCTCCCCTGATTTATTGATGGATATTGATTGCGTGAAAATGGTTTTGGATTGTTGGATGAAGATAATTTTTGTTGATTGTTTAATTGTTCAAAAGGTTTTCAAAATGTATTTTACACTACGAGGCAGAATTTACTCAGTTTCACTTATTTGTGTGGTCCCTTCTTGTTTGTATACATGTTTTCTGATCGCAGGTATTGATGGCTAAGACTTGGGGTTGGGATCGAGTTGCCACATAGATATTAGGAATAACTGCACTTTGTTGAGATGGTATTGTTTAACATACATTGTTTTTGGTTCGAATTTCAGAATGTTTTGTGTTGAAAGAGAAGGATTAGCCTTAGCACTCAAGTGGTTGAGTGTGGCAGTAATGCCTCGGATTTAATTTACGTTCCACTGTTATTTATCATTATGCTACAATTTGGATATGCAACGATTATGGATTAATGAATGTTGCTAATGATGTAATTTGGTAACCTCAATATATGCTTTTAAAAGGAGGATGATTTATGTTTTTGAAGTTTTGGCTCTGTCCGAACATACGTTTAATACCCCGGATCTAAAAATGGTGATTAAATTACTCTAATGTGATTATTTAAGGCCTAATGGTGCCTAGAGAATATTGGTAAAGAAAATAAAACCAAAAGAAAGGAGAAAACGCTTGAAAAGCGAAAAACGCTAAAACGCGCGTTAAGAGAGTATAGGAGGTATAGGACCTCGGTTAGGGTCTGAGATGGATTCCTGAAGCTTATTTGGGCCTAATTAGTGTGTGGGGATGATTCCCGAAGAAAACGGATCCAAATAATGGATTAAAACGCTAACGGAGTTTTAAAGCACGTTTTTCGAGAAAACCCGAAAACGTGACTTTGAGTGGTCAAACGAACCCGTAAAAATTATAGTTCATTAAATAACTATAAATAAACAATAATGGGAGCTTAAGAACCATTAAAAATAAAGAAACGAGAAAAATCCAAAAAACAGGCCCGGTTAGTGAATAGTGCTAAACCGGGTAAATTAACGAGCGTTTTCTGTAAAGACGAAAAATGCTCTAGTTTAAGTAGTATGTGGGGCCGGTTTTATTAGACTAGTCAGCCCTCTCTATTAGCTAATTAACAAAGAAAAAGAAGAGTTGAAAAGTCAAAAAGGGGAATAGTGAAAAGGTACTTAATTACCTTTTCTTCCCTCTCTCTCTCTCTCCTCCATTTCCTTTCTTCTTCCTCCTCACCTCTCTCCACCGATTTCTTCCTCCCTCCCTCTCTCTGTGTTGGGCGACAATGGATTTCCCTCCATGGCTTCTCCACCCTTCTCTTCATGCCCAAGCTTTGTTTAAGCTCCAAACTAAAAAATAATCACATATTTGTGATCCTCTCATCATCCTCTATCATTCTCTCTTTTCAAAATTCGAAAAGGATGAGTTTCATTTTCGTGGGTTGTTGAGTAAAATCTACACATTAATATATATAGATTTATAGCAAACTAATAGGCAAGTGCACCTAGTCGGGAGTAGTACAACAAGTGTCGTATCCTCAGGGAAATTGTTCAATTTGTCCTAGTTCCGGTATTTAATAAACAGTAAATAAAAGGGGGTTTAGCCAGTGGCAATCTTGGTATTTTTGGTGTGGACAGATAAAAACAATTAAAGCTTAAATAAAACAGTTGTGTATCAAATGGATGGAAAATGTGCTAAGGAAGGTGAAATCGCCCAAATATACTTCAGACATTAATTATAATCCTAATTTGCTCTATTTGTCTGTTTAAGAATTATCTTGTGGCCTTCCTAAAGCATAGATAAGGTCAACTCTTAATAATTCAATAGACTTTTACAAGCAGAAAAAGTCTAAATCATTAATTAGCATTAAGCAGAATTCTTTTAATAACAGCGATGGATTTTATCTGCTAATCAAGGAGATAATATCTAATGTTTGTCTCTCTTTATGGTCTATTCTCAAATTTACAAAATCATTGAAATAAGAGAAACCGTAAATGCGTAAAAATGATAAGTTCTTAGGCATTTAATAATTTAGAGAGACAAAACAAATATTTATAAGCAAACTTGGTATTATAAATAAGTCTGAATTATTTGGGGTTAACCACCCATCCTAAGCACAAATATAAATTTACTCAGACATTGACAGAAATAAAAATAGAGTAAAGATAGAAATAGTCATTATTTCGGAGACTGCTTGAGAAGAACGGGTCTGCACTCGCTCTCACTTCTGCTGCCTCTTTCCTCTTCTTTTAATATACTGCTTCTGCTGAGACGTGAGTGAGTGTGGTGGAGTGGTGAAATAAATATAAGATGGAGTGTTATGGTGTTACGGGAGAAAATGAATGAGAGGAGGAATGTTGGAGTGTAGTGAACGATCGCCTGTTTTTTCAACTCCCGTCTGTCTGTGTTTTATCGTAGAAGGAGCTGGGGTTTTTATAGAAGCAGAGGAGAAGGAAAGAGGACAAGGTTGGAGCAGGCGTGAGGAAATCAAGGAATGCGGCGCCTGATACGTCTGATGGGTAGATAGATATGTTTGTAGGGCCACAAATGAGGAAGAAAAATGAAGGTGATAAGTGTGAAACATATAGGCTTTTAAGGGCTTAATTACCTTATAATCTGCTACAATTTAAGCAATGTTTCCCACTTATTCTGTGTTTTTCCCAAGATTGATGTTTTGATATGAACTGATGCACTTTATATGTTAAATATAGGAAAAACCTAGGGAAATGAAGATTTTACATCATAAGGATTGCAACACAACAAACGGGGAACAAATCCGAAAAAGAGGCAAAGATTGGTCACGTCCGGACCAAGAGAGCCGGACGCAAATCCGGACATCACATGTCCGGATCCGGACGCAAGCCGGACGTGACCCAATTCCAGATCCGAGAATTCTGGGTCTTGTCCGGATCCGGACACAGATCCGGACATATTCCGAGTTTCAGATCTAAAAGTTCTGTGTCACGTCCGGATCCGGACACAGATCCGGACGTCACACAGAGATGAAAAATAAAAATGCATCACGCTGATAATCAGGCTTTCGGCGCAATTATCAGTCGAGCGGCGTTCTAACCCATACAGCAACATATATTAATAGACGCCCATGCTCAATTAATCACTCATACACCAAACTTCCACTAACATTTGTTTTCCTTCTAACCCTATATAAACCCAGCTTCAGCCTTCATTACAATTCGTCCCAGACTCTCAGAGTCTAAGCATTACACAATCCTCTCTTCCTCCTCCCTACATAACCTCTCATCCACGACTCGCTCCATCTCCAGTCATAAACCTTTCTCCGTAGCTCTTCACCCTCATTCACAGACAAAACCTTGCTCACAGCGCTTCATTGACCCACGTCCGGATTGACGTCCGGATCCGGACGTGACCAGGATAAGGTGTCCGGATCAGCGTCCGACCCAAGAGAGCCGGACGTGACTCAGACAATTGTGGAAATTGCAGACTCGACCACGGCTTCTAAAATCAATTTTTCTACTAAATCCCTCTATCCTTATGCTGTTTATATTGAGCATTGTTATTTTGTCCATGGCTGAGTAGTCGCTTTTAATTTCGGTTTACTATGTATCTCTAGAATAATTATTTCTGAACCTTTGTGATTTTCTGCAGTACAATAGAATAAAGTTCTTTTTTCCCTTAGAATTCCTAGACTTGTTTAATCTGATCAATTAAATAAGTTTATCAGTTTGTTAGCTTATAAGTGAGAACTGCGGCTATCAATTGACTACAGGGAAAGAACCAGTTAGTATAGAGATGGTAATTCCTCTAAAACACTAGCGGACCATTAATCTAGACTACACTTAAAGCAATTAGTAAACAGTGGATTCATAACGAGAGTTAGGATTCGGTCTTTGCTAATTAGAATTCGTGGAGCGGGAGACCGAATACGAGTTATCTTTATTCTAGGGTTTTATTCAGAATACTGTAGAAATCACTAGGGGAAGAAATTGCAATCTAGAGAGAAGTAGTAAACCGGAATTCCTTATCCAAAAAATCAAAACAATTATTACCTGTTGTTTATTGCTTTTTGAACTCTTTACAACATTCACCATCACATACAAAAACCCCAAATTTCCTGTTATTTGTTTTGTGTGTAAGTAGAAATTAAACTAGCCACTGCCTCCTTGGATTCGATACTCAGGAATACTCCGAGATTTAAAAACTTGCTATAATCGACCGGTACACTTGCCGTTAGGTTAAACCCGCACAATTTACCGTTAGTTTTACCCCAACAAGTTTTTGGCGCCGCTGCCGGGGAGGCACGGTTGCTTAGTTAATTTTTATTTTGGTATTGTTTCATTCAATTTGTTTTTGTTTTGTTTTTATTTTTACTTTTTTCTTTTTTTTGTTCATTTTCTTAGCTTTGTGCAATTTGTTTCTTATTTTTCTAGTATTATTTTGGTTTTACCCAATTAAGTTTACTTTTACCACTACTTTACTGTCAGTTATCTGATTTTGGTTTATGGTTAAAAACTCGTTTGAAGGAAACCCTAAATTCGAAATTGAACCAGAAATAGATAGAGTAACAAGAAGGATTCAAAAAAGGTTAGTACTGGATCCTCCAATTGAGCAGGAGGTGCCTCTAAAAGATTCACCAGCAGAGGAGATTGTTTCTGAGTTACTAGTCGAAGAAGAGATTCTAAACAACCCCTCAGAGGCCAATATGGAGAATTGAATTCGGAGAGGCACATGAAGGAGGATACCCAGCCCAAGCGTCGAAGGGCTTATTTCACCGATAGTAATTCCTGCGTTACCAGCTGGAGTGCAGTGGCAGTTCAAGACACACTATGTTACTATGGTCATGAACGCACCCCAGTTCAGCGGGACAGTCACCGAAGATCCCAATGTCCATCTCACCACTTTCCTGAGATTGGTAGGAGCATGCTCTACACCAGCTTCACAGAGGTTGCTAGATTGACTCTCTTCCCATTTCCTGAGGGATAGAGCTGCAGAATGGTTAAACTCATTAGCGCCCAACAGTATCACTACCTGGACAGAGTTAGCAAATGATTCTTGGTGAAGTATTTCCCTCCTTCTCGAATGCTGATATGAGAGGAGAGAGATTACCAACTTCAAGTAGTTCACCGGTGAGACATTATCTGAGGCTTGAGACATTTCAAAGGGATTGTGCGCAGAGTACCACACCATGGCTTGGGAGAGGATGTAATTTTACAGTCCTTTTACAAAGATTTGGATCATTCAACCCGTTTGTTGGTAGATACTTGTGCAGGAGGAAGCCTCATGGAGTTACCAATAGCCAGAATCAAGGAAATGTTGGAGACCATTACCAATGCTTCCAATCAGTGGGGAGGTACTAGGACATCTACTGAGGTTCCCCCAAGGAAGACCGCTGGAATCTATGAGGTAGATTCGAACACTCTTTTAGCTGCGAGGATGGATAGCATGTCTAAGCAATTTGAGAAGATGTGTGCAATGATGAACCCTTAGTCAAGTGCCGTTGTTGTGACTGATTCTTTCCCACAGTGTGAGTATTGTGGTAGAAATTCCAACATGTGCCAGTGTACTTCTCAGTAAAATGAAGAGGTAAACTATCTGGGAAACAGGCAAGGGAATTTCAACAACAACCAAAACAATCAAGGATATCAGCAGCAGAGGTTCCAGGGAAATAACTACAGTCAGAGGCCTCCACAGCAGAACACTCAGCATTTTCAGAGACCTCATCAAAATCAGCAAATGCAGAACCAGCAGGCACAGAAACAGCCAGCTGGTGTGAGTTCAAGTTTGGAAGATATGATGCGAGAGTTTATCCTGTTGACCAATAGGAAACTCGAACAGCAAGAGAACACCAACCATGAGAACAAGACATTCATCTTGGAGCAGAAAGCCTTCAACAAACATCTTGAGACTCAGATTGCCCAACTGAGTGAAAAATTTTCTGATAGACCTGCAGGGGCTTTACCTAGCCAGCCAGATAAGAATCCTCGCGAATACGCTAAAGCAGTGACTTTGACGAGTGGCAAGCAGCTTGATCCTTCGATCCTTGAAGCTGAGAACACTCCAGCTGAAGAAGACAAAGTTGTTGGTCAAGAGGTAGAGATCATTGAAGGACCAGTGTCAGAAAATACTCCAGTTGATAACAGTGCACAGAAAGATAGTGAGCTGACCGGTGAAGCTGCCCAGTCTTCTAGACCATCACGACGGGCGGTCCCTGAGCTCCCAGTGCCATTCCCAAATCAATTGAAAAAGAGAGACCTCGACGAGCAGAGTTTGGTAAGTTCTTAGCTTTTTAAGAAACTAACAATTAATATTCCCTTTTCAGATGCTTTGACGCAGATGCCTATCTATGCGAAGTTCTTGAAGGACATCCTTTCAAATAGAAGGTCATTAGTTGAGAAGGAGACGGTACAATTGATAGAAAAAGTTTCTGCAGTGCTTAGCAAGAACCTTCCACCAAAGCTCGACGATCCCGGCTTACCAATCATCCCATGCTCAATAGGTAATGTCGATTATGGTAAGAGTCTCTGTGATTTGGGAGCTAGCATTAATTTGATGCCTTTATCCATGTATCTTAAGCTTGGATTAGGAGAGTGTAACCCTACTCGCATTACTTTACAATTAGCAGATAGATCCATTATCTTTCCAAAGGGTGTGGTTAGAGATTTGGTTGTTTCTGTTGGTACTTTTGTTTTTCCCGCTGATTTTGTGATTCTAGATATGGAGGAAGACAAGGAAGTACCCTTAATTCTTGGACGTCCTTTCATGCGAACAGCTAGGACCCTCATTGATGTTGAGGGTGGTAAGATTATTTTGAGAATGCATGATGAGTAGACTTCTATTCGCGACACACAGACTATACTCGCAGAGCGCTTGGAGCAGTGATACTTTACAGAGAGAGACAGCCGCTCATCAGACCCAGACCACCCAGATCCTACAGATGTCATGACCCAGTTCGGCGCGAGACCTCCACCACCGCCGCCGCCTCAGTGACAGCCATCATATCTTTACTGTTTTCTTTTATTTTATTTGTTTTTCAGTACTTTTCTGCATTGCTTTACTTTTTGTCTGTTAAAACTAACGGTACATCACGAGACTAACAGGTGAAGTGATGGTGTTATATTTGGCTGTGGTTAATTTCTGAATTGCTAAGTTTCTTGTTTCTCTGAGCAGTAAAGTATTCGTCACTGATTTATTTACATGCCCTCTCTACTGCGAAACGAATGGCTTGGGAAATTAGCAACTTTTACTCTACACAACACGCTATTGTCTGTGACTCATGAGGAATCTCGACCCCTGCAAAACATCAAGTGTGAGGAAGAACATCTCCCTCAATCTATAACACCAGGGGAGTCTCAGTTCCTAATTTTACTTATTTATGTTCCACCTTTCTTGCGTTGAGGGTTAATTATTGCATATGCATCTATTATGATTATAGCATGTTTTGAAAGCTCTTTTCACTTCTTTTTCTATGAACAATGAGGACATTGCTCCTCTTAAGTGTGAGGAAGGAAAGACCTTTCCCTGAAAACATGCTAGTTGTTCTTTAATGCCACACTTGCTTTTTGCTGCTCTAATGACTATGCACACCAATAAAAAAATTTAAGGAGCATTTGAAATTAAACCAAGTGACAATCGTAAGAATCGTTTTGCTTGATGAGGTTTGATAAATAATTTTATTTAAAAAATACTCTATTTTCACTGAAACTAGGTGGATTAGCTAGTTGTGGAAATCAGATTATTTCAGCTTGGGATTTTGGAAATGAAGAGAATGTTTGGAATGAAAAGGGTAAGGCAAGGTACTCCACTGATCAAAATTTTTCTTCCTAACAATAGCAGGCCTCGTCTATCCGGTTATTAAGTCTTAAGGGTGCCTTAACACCTATCTACCTAAGGTCTCGGGATCTGGGATAGTTGGCCCAACACCGTTACAAGGATAGAGAGAAAAGTCTGGGTTACGGAATAACTCTGCAATTCACAATTATTAGCTTGTTTTATACATAATTCTTGAAGAAGAATGCTTTTGCTTACAGAAGAGATGATTGCAGTTAAAATTATGCTTTTGATCATGAGTGCGTGGTGTTGAAAGGTATTGCGGAATAAGGCATTACTTCACACCCCTTGTCATCCAAAGGCTAGAGGAATGAAAATTGGTGGAAAGTCCCAAGCTAAGTTAACTTGTTTTCTACAATCTAGTTTCTCTATGCTTTTACAAAATTGTTCTTCCTTCACTGTTTATGAAAACCTACCTCTAAAGAGCAAGATTATTCTTTCATTTGTCACTTTGCTTGATTTCCCTCTGCACCTGTTTAATCTTGAGATTATGTGACGGTTTTAGAGATATTCTAATTCCTTATTTTGCTTGAGGACAAGCAAAAGCTTAAGTGTGAGGAAGTTGATAAGTGTGAAACATATAGGCTTTTAAGGGCTTAATTACCTTATAATCTGCTACAATTTAAGCAATGTTTCCCACTTATTCTGTGTTTTTCCTAAGATTGATGTTTTGATATGAACTGATGCACTTTATATGTTAAATATAGGAAAACCCAGGGAAATGAAGATTTTACATCATAAGGATTGCAACACAACAAACGGGGAACAAATCCGAAAAAGAGGCAAAGATTGGTCACGTCCGGACCAAGAGAGCCGGACGCAAATCCGGACATCACATGTCCGGATCCGGACGCAAGCCGGACGTGACCCAATTCCAGATCCGAGAATTCTGTGTCTTGTCCGGATCCGGACACAGATCCGGACATATTCCGAGTTTAAAAGTTCCGTGTCACGTCCGGATCCGGACACAGATCCGGACGTCACCAGAGATGAGAAATAAAAATGCATCACGCTG